>CM055277.1:29620565-29642579 GCA_029237695.1 Conchocele bisecta
TAAATAGGTTTTTAGATTTAATGTGTTCCTAAAAGTTCATCGGCACCAAAAACGTGGAACAGACAGTAGATCACTTTTCCCAATATTTACAACACGATACCGCAGTCTCCGCAAAACTGCCAAAATATTACAGGACAGACCCGACAAAAGTGTACCAGACCAAAAACACACTTAAACTAGAGGATTGTTTTTCAGACAAAAACATGTCTCCCCCAATACCCCACCACTGCAGGTTATCAGGACTTGGAAAAGTAGAATTTAAGGCAGCAACAGCATATATTTGTGATGGAAAACACTGTGTAACGAATGATGACAAATATCTAACTGAAATACTTTTGAAGATACGCGCGACACAAGTTGAATATCCTCACTTTTGACTAAGTCAAGGGCCATAACTCCGTGAATACTGGATGAATCCGAATCTAAAACCCCAGGTGTGCAACTTCACACGATGACAAGTATTCCTGTAAAGTTTCACGACTCAAAAGCTTTTGGAGATATGCACGACACAAATTTTGTGATGGACAGACGGACAGACGGGACAGATGGACGGACAACCAAGCCAAAAACAATATGTCTCCCCATTCATGGGGGAGACATAATTGATTTTGTGTGATGTTTAAAAGCTTTTAAGTATCATCAGTCATGAAAGTAAGACTAGCTAGCATCATAAAACCAGAAATGGGCGTACCAAAGGAAGGTGATTTGAAGCTTAGAATAAAACAGTAAAAAAACAAACATGTATAGTCGGAAATTCGGTCCGGCCACTTGCGGTTCACCAACTGACCAGCGGCAATTTTACCGGACATGTCCGTCGGTCCTACGAGTTTCGCGGAGATTGATACTGTACTTATAAACCAGTGCTCCAGATAAGGTGCGTATTTGCGTAAATACCCGATTAAAATTGCCAAAAACCCAATTGAAATCAGAAGTAGTGAGCATCAAAAAGCAATGAAAAATTTGTGGTATCTTTATCATGCTGCAGAAAATAAGATGTGTTTTCATTTAGAAGCAAACTATTCAATAAGTGTGGTCTGCTGATGTGTAATTCTATTTTACGGTAGTGTCATTCTATTTTACACAATTAACATTTTGAAATACCCAATTGCTTCTGACAGAAATGATGGAGTGACAATACTCAATTACTAATTCCTTATCTGGAGCCCTGTAAACACTCAGATATACTTACCCATTATTCCCATATCCCAGCGGCCACTCCGTTTAGCCTCAAGTATAATGGCGGTAAGGGTCTCGGAGAAATATCTAAACAGGGCGTTCTGTAGGGCCACCTCCATACCGAGGATCCGGTTCAGGAACTTACTGATGTTGTTGTAGTCTGAAATAGAAAAATGAAATGAATGGGGTTTAATGTCCTAGTAAAAGCCTAGGTCATATAGAGACGGGACTGCAGTGTAAAGTCTCATCCGACAGATCAGTGGGGTGGAAATACTATGAAAGTATTTTTCATGCCCTCGGGTAGGTTTTGAACTCGCAACCTTCAGCATTGAAGTCCTGTATTCTACCCCTAATGAGCCAATAACGAGCCATCTCATCAGGATCTATACTTTTTGGAAGTAAATACCCCATTTTCATAAATGGACTAGTCTGAAAATCAATTTGTGACGATTGGATTGGTAAAAAAATTAACATATCACAGTCCATTCCAGTTACATAGTGGTGAAAGGGTTAATGTTTGTCTGGAGTAACGGTGATAAACAGGGGGTGTGGGGGTGGGGGGGGGTTACCTTTCTCCAGTATGGGAACGGAGTCTGGCCTCTCCTGGACAACAATACCGACGCCGACCAACCCTCGCTTCGCATCTGTGACGAGGAGATACAAACACCAGATAATCAACAATACGATCGCGGGGCACTGCCCCACCCATAAGCAATGTGATAAAAGTTAGCCAAAAATTGAACTACCGTAATAAAATATTCGGACACAATTTGCTTTGGGAAAACCATTAAATAGGGGATTCCCCAACAAATCGTATCCAAATACATTGTTATCATGATTAAACCAGTACTGCCATACTAACCCTAAATATTGGCACGCTCACTGCTGTCGGGAAAACATATATTTTATGTGTTTCCCTAAATAAATGGCGTCCAAATATTTAAGGTTATTATGGTAACATATTAAGAGGTACACAAAATTTGGACGTCTAACACTGTCGACAACACCAGAAAGGTGAAAACTATATACACCTCGACATACTTCATAAGCCGCAGTATAAAAAAAATTCAAGTCAGTATATAAGTCTTGAATTAATCAATACTACGAGTCGACACCAAAGAGATTAAAAGGTCAGATATGTGACTGTGACTGGAGAAATGGGGCTAAGGGGTTTTACGACCAGTGTAGATCCAGATCAGTCTGTGCATCCAGTCTGATCAGGATCTGCACTGTTCGCCGTTGCATCGATGAAACACCCGTCATGCTTCTATCAAGCAATATAGATTATCAGGCGAGGAGTGTGCTACTTGATCAGGAGCTACACTGGTCACAAATCTCATAAGCCCCATTTCTCATGTCACAGCCACATACTACAAGTTATTGCATAAAATTTGGATTTACAGTGTTTTAACTCTTTCAACACCACAGGCCTGTATTTGACAAAAAGTGTAGATCCAGATGAGCCGGCTCGTGACGAGCCGTCTCATGAGGATCTGCACTTTTTGCAAGTAATTTTCCTATTTTTAAGAACAAAAACACCCCCTTTTCATAAATGGACTAGTCTGAAAATAATTTACCATAAGCCCCATTTCTCGCAGTTACAGCCACATGCAAAACTTGTTTGTCTCCCATTTGAACGGAGGCCTAAGAGAACGTACTGTAATGACCCTAAATATGTGGACACAATTTATTTCGGGAAATCCCTACCGTATTTAGCCGTGTATTGCGCGCACTGGTGTATTGCGCGCATCCCTATTTTGGGCCCAAAAAATGGGTAAAAAAAACAGTTCTAGTAAATAGCGCGCAGACAATTTTCACGAAAAAAATCGGCCGAAATTTTGTCATTAGTATAAGAAAATTGCTTTCCAAGTTCACATCCACAATGCTGAACGTGTGCGGGTAGGCTTTCTCAAAGCAGTTAGTGTTGCATTTATTGGTATTTACCGATTAATATGCTAATTAAAAATTAAAAAAATTTACGACGCATGTAATGAATTTATTGGAACTACTTACGAAGAATTTTTGTTTTTATTTAATCCACTACATTTGGCATTCGACAAAGCAAGTCACGTGTCGCCCCGTAATCAGGTTTGATAATCAAGAACACTGGCAGCCATGTGTCAGACAGACAGCTTCCCCAAGGCGATACTGAAACACCTGTACCCCAGCCAAATATTGACACAGTACACACGCGTAGTGTGTATTAACCGTTTATTGATCGGGTTTAAAAATAGACATAGAAGTCGCTGTAGAATACAGCGTATAGCCTCAGCTTAGCATGTTTATTGATTGAATGTTATCCACTTATACTGTACTGATCTGACTGCGTGTATGCTACGCTGCTCGCACACGTCATAAGGTTGATTTGCTTTACAACTACTGTCCTCATTAATTATTCACATAATGGCTGACGGCACGTCATAAGGTTGATTTGCTTTACAACTACTGTCCTCATTAATTATTCACATAATGGCTGACGCGTGACGTCACATTGAAAATTTCACAACCACCGATAACAAGCTAACAACAATTGACCGATATGAGACACCAGCGTAGATAAATTTAATTTCGAGACAGAAAATGCCAAAATGTGGCTATGTATGGAGAAATGGGGCTTATGGTATTGCAACCCGTGTAGATTCACGCATATGCTGGTTTATACTGGTTTTAACTCTCTTCAAAATATGCATTGTCCTACTTCCTAATGCACCTGCTAATTTGAATTTCACACACATTCTTTGTTGATTAGCGGTAGCGGTGCAACGTCTTTGACTGACAATAATGTGCTATAATTACCACCGCACATAGTTATTGATCTCCCAATTAAGGGCTTCAGACGGACATTTAATACCAATCTACACTTACCTCACCCGTACTTACCCATACTTTTTGTGGTGTATAACACTATTGCGTAATTTAGGACCACAAATCGATGTTTCCGTTTCCGGTAAACATTACTTTTTTCTCTTCGATCAAAAAAATGGGTAAAACTGGCGCAGAAATCGGCTGGAAAAATGTTTGAAATTTATGTTCCTACTTATAACGCGCAGGGTGACTTCTGGATTAAAAATGGGGCTGAAAAAATGCGCGCAATACACGACTAAATACGGTATTAGAGCAAATTGTATCCAAATACATTGTTACTGTAAGGCCATGGCAAGTTCTTTCTCTGTGCGGGTAGATTTTGATGGTGGTTCCGTGAAAAAACAAACTATGTATGAAATTTGACGCTATTTACTGGTGAAATAATATGAAAACTGATTGGGAACTTGGCGCGTTTTATATCCATTCATGAATTTACTCATAATCAGTTCAATTAGAGAATCTTTTCTAAAGTTTGCTGGCGGAAATTTAAATTTAGGCTAAAAACTTCCTCAACCCTTTTCAGGAACTTTTTAACATAAATTTTTCGTTGTTTTTTTCAAGGCCTTGTTATTTTTTACTGGCTACTTAGGTAGGTTTTGGTCAACTGGGTGGATGCTTAACATAGATAAAGCCAGTAAGTACAAGCCACACTAACCCTAAATATTGGGAAATTCCTTGTGAAAAACCAAATATTTAGGGTTATTACGGTATTTGTTCACGGTACGTTTTTAGTGTATTCAGACCTACCTGTGAAGAAATCACCCGTATCGTACATTTTTAATGTATTCAGACCTACCTGTGAAGAAATCACCCGTATCGTACATTTTTAATGTATTCAGACCTACCTGTGAAGAAATAAATCACCCGTATCGTACATTTTTAATGTATTCAGACCTCTACCTGTGAAGAATCACCCGTATCGTACATTTTTAGTGTATTCTGACCTACCTGTGAAGAAATCACCCGTATCGTACATTTTTAGTGTATTCAGACCTACCTGTGAAGAATTCACCCGTATCATACATTTTTAGTGTATTCAGACCTACCTGTGAAGAAATCACCCGTATCGTACATTTTGAGTGTATTCAGACCTACCTGTGAAGAAATCACCCGTATCGTACATTTTGAGTGTATTCAGACCTACCTGTGAAGAATTCACCCGTATCGTACATTTTTAGTGTATTCAGACCTACCTGTGAAGAAATCACCCGTGTCGTACATTTTTAGTGTATTCAGACCTACCTGTGAAGAATTCACCCTTATCGTATGTGGGTGTTGCCACAAAGTTGACTTCAAACCCACACACGGATTTCATCACAGATTCCAGGGCTGTTCGGCCAAACTAGAATAAAAGTGAAAAGCGAATGGGTTTAATGTCCGACCAACTGCTAAGGTCATTCATTATATGGACGGGACCACGGTTTCAAGTGTCACATCTGAAAAACCAGTGGGATGGGAATACTATTAACCCTTACAGCGCTATCTTAATTTTTTTTGTCGTGTGCTGTTTATTTTCTATTTTCCATTTTTATCACCAAAAACATGCTTTGACAGCACTTTAGAATAATTTACAACATGCTTCGACAGCACTTCAGAATAGTTTCCATTGGAAATGATTTTTGAAGTGCTGTCAAACCATGTTTTTATTGAGAAATAAGGCAATATATAAAATCAACAGCAGACGGCAATTGTTGTGTGTAACGGCCTAACGGTTAATAGACGTTTTGTGGGTTTGATTATAACTTGTACGTCATTCGTTATTTTGTGTGGTAGAATTTGTCTCAGAGTAGATTTTAGTGTCAATTTGTCTTGTATTTCAATGTATCAACTGTAATTTTAAACTTGTATCAGCCTCAGCAAAACAAAAGCTTGGCGATTATTCCATAATTATAACTTCATGTAGTTAACCCTTAGACCGTTACTCACATCAATTGTCGTCTGCTGTTGCTTTTATATCTTGCTTTATTTCTCAATAAAAACATGGGTTCACAGTACTTCAGAATCAAGTTTTTATTGAAAACTGACAAGACAATGGATGTTAAACAGTGTATAGACACCGAAACAATGTCTTGATTTTCTTTCGGGAAAAGAATCACATTCATTGATCTACAGCAGACATTTTGAATTTTCAAGTGTGATATCCAAGTGAATAGGGAGCCATGAACGAAAACCTCATAGCAATGGCACGTCCGCTATACTGTATAAACATTGCGACTTACCTTGTTATCGAAGTTGAACCTACTGAGATCCCTCGACTCGGTGGCACGTCGATCGCCGTGCGTCAACGCACCCTGTAACACACAAAACATGATGAAAAGACGTTTGACAAATGAACTCTTCGATAAAGGTAGAGATTTACAAGGAAAAACAGTACCAATTTTGATTGTATGGAGTTCTGTTCACGGTCATATGTGGCTGTGACTGGAGAAATGGGGCTTATGGGCATTGTAACATTGATATGTTGCAAGCAATTTAATAGTTACTAAATGATTTTAAGACTAGTCCATTTATGAAAAGGGGGATGTTTTTTGTTCTCAAAAATATTAAAATGCAGATCCTGATGAGCTGGCTCATCTGGATCTACACTGTTTACCATTACCACTATACAGGCATGTGGTGTTGAAAGGGTTAATCGGTGAGACTTACCAAACTTTCGAGCCGCTTAGCGACAGTCGAGGCGAACCTCTGTTCTCCCGCGAGGTCCGAGATCAGGAACAAATACTCGGGTGCCGACACTTGGTTCGATCTGTGGGTCCGACCTGCGATACGGGAATGAAATGGTGTTTATTGGGCCATCAACACCAAACATTGATTGATTAATTAATAGTGTTTAATGGCCTGTCAACAGCTAAGGTCATTTTAGGCCAGGTCAACGGGGGTCGATTCCTGTATGTGACAAAAGTTAAATATGTATTGCATAAGTGCAGCATAATACATTGAAGCTGTACTAATGACAAAACATGTTTTCTACAGCAACCTCATTCACATATTTATCACACAATTTATGGTTGTATACATCGTGTTCAGATTACGATTTAAGCCTTTCACCTCTAAGTAACTCGAATCGATTTTGATATGTTAATTTTGCAACCAATCTAACTGTCACAAAATGATTTTCAGACTAGTCCATTTATGAAAAGGATGTGTTTTTGTTCTCAAAACTATGAAAAATTGCAGATCCTGACGAGACGGCTCGTCATGAGCCAGCTCATCTGGATCTACACTATTTGCCAATACCACTACACAGGCCTGTGGTGTTGAAAGGGTTAATACACCGTGCGTTACTAGACGGTAAAAGCACATTTGCGGCTGAGACTGGAGAAATGGGACTAATTGGATTTGTGACCAGTGTAGCGCCTGATCAAATAGCCCATTCATATAACAGGATAACAATTTCTGTCTGTTGATGTGTAAACAGTAGTGTGATTTTATTTTACCCAATTAAAATTTTGAAATACCCAATTGCTTAAGACATGATGGAGTGACAATACTCAATTACTAATTCCTTATCTGGAGCCCAGTATACAATACATACCAAACTGCTGTATTGCCCTATCAGCACTCCAGGGCAGCTCAAGGGTAATGTGGACTCTCCGACGCTGGTTCAAGGCTCGTCTGTCCGCTTGTAGTGAAATACCCGAGCTAGCTGCCTCCGAGATAATGGCGATATTCTGCAATTGTATATCGATTGTTATTCATTTAATGGTGTTTAACGAACGGTCTGTCAACAGCCAAGTTAATTTTAGGCTGGGTTAATGGGGTCAATCACATATTTCACCTTTTGTGAGTATATTGATTTGACTGAAGCTCGTTTGAAGTGGTTTCACTGTCATTCTGGGTTGCCGTAATAAACATAAATATTCGCACACACTTTATTCAGAGACACCTGCATAAATGTATGGTTTCCAACAAGTAGTGTCCTAATATATAGGAATAAATATTGCAGCGCTCCAGATAAGGTGCGTATTTGCGTATACCCAATTAAAATTGCCAAAAACCCAATTGAAATCAGAAGTAGTGAGTACCAAAAAGCAATGAAAAATTTGTGGTATCTTTATCATGCTACAGAAAACAATAAACAGACCACAAATATAGCATATTTTCTTATTTTTCCATGAAAACACATCTTGGTATGGAATGAAATACCAAGATGTGTTTTCATTTAGAAGCAAACTATTCAATGAGTTCGGTCTGCTGATGTGTAAACAGTTGTGTAATTTTATTTTACACAATTCAAATTTTGAAGTACCCAATTGCTTCAGAAATGATAGAGTGACAATACGCAATTACTAATTCCTTATCTGGAGCACTGATCAATATCAGTTAAGAATGCTAAGTTAGCAAAATAACAATGCATAGGGATACAATTTGTTTCCTTGTTGAGCCACTATCTCAATTTGAAAAATCTTGATCAGTCAGTGTTGACAACAGGGCTCCAGATAAAGAATTAGTAATCCGAGTATTTACACTCAATCATTTCTGAAGCAATTGGGTATTTAAAAATTTTAATTGGGTGAAATAAAATCACACTACTGTGTACACATGAACAGACAGAAATTATTGAATTAGTTTGCCTCGAAATGAAAACATATCTTGGCATCCAAGGAGACAATTCTAATGAAATACCAAGATGTGTTTTCATGGAAAATAAGAAAAATATGCTATATTTGTGGTCTGTTTATTGTTTTCTGCAGCATGATAAAGGTACCACAAAATTGTTATTGCTTTTTGATACTCACTACTTCTGATTTCAATTGTTTTTTTTTTGGCAATTTTAATTGGTTATTTACGCAAATACGCAGCTTATCTGGAGCCTGGACAATAAGTAGAGAAATAAAGAATCGACTGTATCTTCTGTACATACTAGGATTCCACTTCTTTACAAGAAACTATTTTTCTTCGTCACAAACCTTTTCTCCGTCCATGAACCGCTGTTTCTCTGTGAGGTTCAGGATTTCCAGGGGGACGTCATTCTCGCTGCGGGACTCGTAGCTGATGCCTTCATCCGTGCACACGACACGCCCCTTCCTCCCAGTCATCTGACAACAAAATCAGGAGATTTATGAGAGCGAGTTTGGTTTAACCCTCACTAAGCTGATGATGGAAATTGTTGTCTGCTGTTTTTTAATTTTTTCCTCAATTTTTAAAAAAAACAACAAGTTTTGACAGCACATGAGAATCCAGTGGAGACGATTCTCATGTGCTGTCAAAACAAGCTTTTGTCGAAAAATATTGAAAATAAAACATTTACGGCAGACGACAAAATTTAATGCAGCATAGTAAAGGTTAACCCTTTCACCCTTAAGTAACAGGAATGGATTTTGATATGTTGCTTTTGCAACCAATCATATTGTCACAAAAAGATTTTGGGACTAGGAGTGTTTTTGC
The DNA here is from genome assembly GCA_029237695.1 of Conchocele bisecta. Lineage (NCBI taxonomy): Eukaryota > Metazoa > Mollusca > Bivalvia > Lucinida > Thyasiridae > Conchocele > Conchocele bisecta. The sequence continues at coordinate 29,629,995 of CM055277.1, forward strand.
TGTCAAAAATTATCTGCAAAAAGTGCAGATCCTGATGTGACGGATCCATGGATCTACACTTTTTGCCAATACCACTATAAAGGTCTGTGGTGTTGAAAGGGTTAAACAGTATTTGATCTCATTTGAATAAGCACAGGTCATATACACACATTATTATTGGAAGATCGAGGAGAAACAAAATATGCTAGCGAGTTTGTAAAACATTCAGAGAACATTCTCCTAAAGCATGCAGTTTGATTGGCCAAGACTATGCACAGCTCAGCCTCGACCAACCAAGATCCTGAATTCGAGCATGAGAGAAAAAGATATTCTCAGAATGCTTTATAAATAAGCACCGGCACAGAAAAGATTACAGACTACAAGACTTCAAAGCTTTATGAACAAGCACTGGTGCAGAAAACTTACACACTGCCGACTACGAGACTACTATGAGCCACTGACCTCTGCTGCATTGTCCGTGCCCCCACCCCCCCCTTTTCACCAGTGTAGCTCCGTATTAAATAGCACACTACTGTAGACAGATAACGGTCAATATTGCTTGTTAGAATCATACCGAGTGTTTCATTGATGGAATGTCGAACGGTGCAGATCCTGATCAAACTGCGGATGCACGCCACAGGCTGATCTGGATCTATGCGGATCCCAAATCCATAAGCCACAAATAAGCATGGGTGCAGAAAACATCACCGGCAGCGCTAATCTCAGAGCTCCAGTTAAGGTGCGTAATTTGGAGGTAAATTTCTTATTTCTCCATCAAAAATGGCAAGTTGGGAGTGCTTTAGAATCGTCTCAATGAGACGATTCTAAAGGACCCACAACTTGCCATTTTCGATGAAGAAATAACAAAATTTCACCCCAAGTTGGTCAAATTACGCAGCTTAACTGGAGCTCTGTAATCTTGCCAATATTTGTCAACTTCATTATTACATACTACTGGACAGCAAGCAACATATGTGGCTGAGCCTGAGCTGTGCTACAGCTCAGCCAATCAAACTGCTTGATTGCGAGCTCAAATTGTAAATAGACATTCAGAAACGTTGATACCTTGGCAAGATTAGTGCAGGCGATGATTGTGTACGAGATATATGAGCCACTGACCTCTGCAACGTTGTCCTTGCCCCCGAGATCGTCTATCAGCTGGTCCAGAGTGTTGGGGGGCAACTTGTCCGCCAGCAGCTCCAACCGCTCCAGTAGTTCCTTCTTCATGTTGAAGGCCTTCTCCATCGCATCGCCCGCTGTCGAGGGACGTAGGGCATTATAAGGTTCGACAATGTCTAGTCGTGCGTAAACGTTAAAAAATTGGCGATAAAAAATTACAATTTTCGAAAAAAAAAATCAAAAAACCTTTACCCACAGCTGGACATGTTCAAACGTTATTGTTACATTTCCGTCGGAAATATCCTGTAATTTGAGCATATATGCGCTGTACGTTTGAACACGGCTGTGAGCAGTGTCGAACAATGGCAGTCCTATATTATTTCATTGTTAACTTGCTTAACCACTTTTAGGATTTGTGAGCAGTGTAGCTCCTGTAGCCTGATAATGATCTATGTTCCTTGTTGGAAGCATGATGGGAGTTGCATTGATTGAATGGCGAACAGTGCAGATCCTGATCAGACTGTGCGGATGCACAGGCTGATCTGGATCTACACTGGTCGCAAAACCCATCAGCCCCAGTGTAACTCCTGATCAAATAGTACACTCCTGTAGCCTGATAACCATCTATATTGCTTGTTGGAAGCATGACAGCCGTTTCATTGATGGAATGGTAAACAGACAGATCCTGATCAGACAGTGCGGAGGCACAGGCTGAACTGGATCTACACTGGGCGCAAAAGCCATAAACCTCATTTCTCCAGTCACAGCCACATATATATTTGTATTTCAATTCATAAAATAGAAAACATATCCAAATTTCCATGAGGTTATCATTGGAAAAGTCGCGGGAATACTGGACGAAGGCCGGAAGGCCCCGTCCAGTATTCCCGCGACTTTTCCAAGTTTATATCCCCGATAAATTCCACAAAAAGGCCATTCATTCCTTATAATTCCAGCATTTGAAATAAATTCATCAAGAAAAATGTTTTGTTATTTTCCGTTTTCTTTTTGTTAGAATTATTTTAACTGCGTCTCACGGTTATGGAAAGTAGTTCAGCGTGGTAGTTTACTGGGATATAAATTTTGGACAGAGACTTGCTACGGGCCAATCAAATGTTAGGGAATTGTGTAAATATTTTTGTGCTGGAATTATCACCATGTATTGAGTTAAGTTGAAATTGGAGCTACCACGTAGACACCAGTGTTTGTTTTTCACCAAAATATTTGAATATATAACGGTCCATTCCCCCCTCTAAAAAAAGCGACATAAAACACCATTGGCCACTTACTTGCTTTGTGATTAGAGTTGGAGTCACCGCCGTTGACAAACGGTGGCGGTTGTTCCTTTTGCAGCAGCCCAGACTTGGCAAGCGCTCGGTCAAACTCGTCATCAAGGCTTTTATGCTTATGTTTCTTCTTCTCCTTCTTCTTTTTCTCCTTCACGACCTTCGTCTTCGTCTTCGACTTGGAACTCTTCTGTTTCTTCAACCACGGGTCTGTGGACATAGGAATAGAATGGAATGTTGCTTCATTGATGTAATGGCGAACAGTGTAGATCCTGATCCGACTGTGCGGATGCACAGGCTGATCTGGATCTACACTGGTCGCAAAACCTATAAGCTTCATTTCTCCAGTCACAGCCACAAAAAAGAATGGAATGGTGCTTAACGGCCCATCAACACAAAAGAGTATCATTTAGGGCCAATCAATGTAGATGAAGAATAAAAATAATAGTAAAACAGTATGTTAGATGTGGTAGGCCATCGGATGATTAGGGTAACAATAAAAATATGATGAGCAATAGAGATGAGTAACATGTACACAATGATAAAATTATAGAAATGAAAAACATGTATACAATGATAAAATCAGATCTTCCGATACAAGCTGGTTTCGTGGAGAAAGCCAAGCAAACCTTCAATGTTCTCCACCTGGAATAACACCGCAAGTGAAGTAACACTGCAATGGGATTAGAAATGTGAAATACATTTACTTAGGGGTGACAGTATTGCTTCTTCGAGGTTGGCGCTACTGCATATTGGCTACTGCAATAATCAAGTGGTTACTAATATTTCAGAAATGGACGTTTTGGCTGCTAAGAATTTCAGAGAAGTATTCGAAAAAGTAGTAAGTATTTAGAAATATTGTAGCAGATGTAAAATAGTAGTCATTTTTCGCGTTTTCAGTTCATGTTGGCTACTAATTTTAAAATCCTAGTGCCAACCTGGCTTCTTGGCAGCATTGTTATCCGAGCCAGCATCGAATGAATAAAGCTAGTAACCAACACATTCTGATTAGACGGCTACAGGCCTGTATAATGGTATTGGCAAATAGTGTAGATCCAGATGAGCCGGCTCATGATGAGCCGTCTCATCAGGATCTGCACTTTTTGCAAGTAATTTTCATATAATTTGAGAACAAAAACACCCAATTTTCAAAAATGGACTAGTCTAAAAATCATTTTGTGATGGAAATTAACATATCAAAATCCATTCCAGTTACTTTGGGGTGAAAGGGTTAAAAAACCCTATTCGAACGGAATTGTTTGAAAATCAACAGCCATAGTAGTGGGGGTGGGGGCCACACCATGCAGTCAGCACAGAAATTACAATAAGAACTTCATGAATCATTAACACTGGATTTATCGATAAGACATGCATACTCTATCAAACTTAGGGACGTAAGTATTTCCACCTTGGTTCAGGGGGCCCGTTTCACTAAAGTTCTTACGACTAAAATGTTCGTAAGTGCAATTTAGTCTGGAAATTTCAATTGATGGATATACAATTATTGAACATATGCTGCATTATGTTCAATAAATGTAAACCCTATAATTGTTTACAAGAAAATATTATTAATGTGAAATCTAAAGACTATCATGATTTTATAATTACAATCATTTTAGTCTTACGAAGTTAAGTGAAACGGCCCCCGGAATATTTATGGTTATTATTAGAAAGTTTTGTTTGTTTTTTTGCAATGGATTTGTGCAAAATTAACACGGAACAGTCTATTCCAGTTTAATGACATTTAACTCACCATCATCGCTATCAGAGCCGGCACCGAATGGATTAAAGTTGTCATTGTCGCTGCCCGAGTCGTCGTCCGATTCAGACAGGTCACTGAGGCCGAAGTCAAAGTCGCTCTGCTCAGACTCCGAGCTGCTGTCCGAGCTTTTCTGTCGTTTACTGGAGCTGCCGTATGCCTGATCTGTTGGTGGGGGATTGATGGATTGAATGGCGTGTTATGAAATGTCAACCAACAGCTGATGTCTAACACCCAATCTGTTGCGATGACCGATCCATTGATGACGTTGTGTCAGCGCTCCAGATAAGCTGCGTATTTGCGTAAATACCCAATTAAAATTGCCAAAAACCCAATTGAAATCAGAAGTAGCGAGTATCAAAAATCAATCACAGGAGTGATCATAATACCCCCACAAAGAGTTGGACTTACAAATAGCTTAACATTAGAAGAGTTTTATAGGTTTGAATAAAAATTTCATGATCATTATTTAATGCTGGCCTTAGAGATGTGTGACATTGACCTTTTACCTGCGTACGTGGTCAATGAAAATGAGATGACATTGTCGAGCTATGCTCGAGGAGGTGGTCATGGTGCCATGTTGACAAAGAACAGAAGTTAAACAAAATTGGTATCCTTGATTGATGTAAAAGATAATTTGTATAGAGAAGTGTAGAAAAAATGGCTAAGTTAAAAGGATATTTTTGTAAAAGAAATATTTGTTCGGCATAAAAAGTGTGTATAGTTTCAGATCAATCCACTGAACGGTTTCAGAGGAGTTGTGTACACAAACTATGCAGTTTATCTGTTTGCCGCCTGCAATAGGTTTGACCTTTGACCTTCAACTGTGACCTTGACCTTGGACGTAGGTGCGTGGTTATTGATCGCGACACACCTTCTCATCATGAGAAACATTTGTGCCAGGCCATTTGATAATCCATGCATCGGTGTAGAAGATATAGAGCGGAAGGGAAGTTCAATAGGTTTGACCTTTGACCTTCAACTGTGACCGTGGACGTAGGTGCGTGGTTATTGATCGCGACACACCTTCTCATCATGAGAAACATTTGTGCCAAGCCATTTGATAATCCATGCATGGGTGTAGAAGATATAGAGCGGAAGGGAATTTCCAACAGACCGACAGACCGACCGACCGACCGACCGACCGACCGACAAGCCGACTCCTATATACCCCTCAAACTTTGTTTGTGAGGGTATAATAACAAATTTGTGGCACCTTTATCATGCTACAGAAAACAATAAACAGACCACAAATATAGCATATTTTTCTTATTTCCATGAAAACACATAATAATTATGCTGCAACAGATCACATGTTTGACATAATTTGTACCTTTTTTTCGTTTGTTAGATCCCGGTGTCGAGGAGTTGCTGTCTTCGTTGAACTCGTCCTTGTTTATACCGAGGAGTTCGAAGAAACTGAACTTCTTGTGGTCGGGGGCGGGGAAATGTTTCTCCACCAGCGTTTGGAACACGCCCCTACAAGGCAATGGACACAGAATGCAAATGATAATACTGAAAAGAATATGAAAGCTATGGTTGAAAAAGTGAAAGTGAATGGGTTTAACTCCCAGCATCAGCAGTGCTCCTGTAGCCTATTTCACCAACATTGCAAAGTATACTTTCCTAGCAAAGTATACTTTGAGGGAGACATTTTAAATTTTAGGATAAATTTATTAATATTTATTATACTGAATTTATTACATTATCACAGCCATTTTGGCTGTGATAATGTAATAAATTCAGTATAATAATTATGCATAGTTTTAATCATCAAATATATGAAATCATTAGTTCTGTATGAAATAATGCATTTCGGAAAAATCAATGATTACTCCCTCAAAGTACATGTATACTTTGATAGGAAAGTATACTTTGCATTTTTGATGAAATCGGCTACAGATAAGATTTGTGTCTAAAGCGTACTCTACCCCCCGATTTCAAAATCATTGCGTAGTTTCCTTTTACAAATGGATTATTGATTTTCTTCTATACTAAATAGGGAACAAAAAAAATATAACAAATTTTAACATTCACTTGTTTGAGCTGCAAAAAGCTCAACTAAGTGAATTGTCAACTTTATGACAGTATTTTCACTACTCAATTTGAAAATCAATGCGTATTTTCACATTGCTGTGCGTATTTTGCACTCTCACTTTTGATAATCAACGTGTATTCAGCTGAAATTATTGCGTAAAATACGCCAATACGCACTTATCTGGAGCTCTGAACAGAGCTCCAGATAAGTGCGTATTGGCGTATTTTACGCAATAATTTAGGGCAGGGACATTATTCACACTTTCACCCCTAAACATTTGACGTAGACCTATCCATGATAAGTCATTTCACCTTGAGCGCACGAGTCGGATATAGAATGAAAATATGGATTATGACAAATAAGTATACACTGCAACTCCATTATAACGCGGTGTTCGGGGTCCAAGATTTCAAACCGCGATCGAATCCGACCGCGTTATAAAATTTTGGGACATGCACGGGTACTGGTACTGCATGGGTTACTGGTATCATCCGCATTTCGGTTACCAACTATTGCAGGAATTCCATTAGCAACGGACCCATATAAAAGCATGTCATTTGAACAGAAGTGAAAGTAATTATTAATAATGCCTATGACATACAAACTTGTATTAATGTATTAAACATACGAGTTATTTATAAAATCATGCTTATTACGTTGTATAGTGCTCGCGATAGACAGACGCTTATTACAATTTATACTACTCGCGATCAACAGACGCTTAAACGGAGTAATTGATAATAAATAATGCTATGGTCGTGTCCTGCCTATTCATGCGGACGATTAGCTGTGCATAATCTCGGATGTGGGGTCACGTGATCTATTGTTTACGCTGCAAGTCATATTGATGAATGAAATTTACGATTTAAGCGAGATTGCCGTGGGCTGCAGTGTAAACAATAGACCACGTGATCCCATACCCAGATCATGCTGAAACACCAGTCTATTTATAGAACGCTAAATATTACACCTGGGAGTAAAGAATAGGAAAGGCGATCGAACACGCAACCATTTATTAGCGACAATTATGTGTTAACACGGATACATTGACATTACTTGGTGACAATAAGCGGTACTTTACGTGACTGGAGAAATGGTGCTCATGGGATTTGTGAGCAGTGTAGCTTCTGATCAGGCGTTACATCCCAGCTCGCAAGCCCATATGGGTCCTATGTGGGCTATATATGGGCAGGCCCATATGGGCTGGTTGATATGGGTCCCATGCCTATTAACATGCTTACCTGATTAAAGGTATTACATTTGCTAACATACTAATAATAATCCTTTCATGGCCTTTGAACTTCGTTGTTTGAATAAACTTGCAGAAATCACGAATCAACTAATTACACGATGACTACGACGTCCGACAATTTATTTTTTTTTGATTTTTTTTTTCTCGATTTTTTAATATTTTAATATTTTTTGAGACCCGCGTTATAATGGAGATCGCGCTATAAGCGACCGCGTTATAATGGAGCTGCAGTGTATACAGTTTTAAGTCAATCCGACTTATGGTAACAGATATAGTAAATGTAAATCTTGGACAGACAGACGGACGGACAAACAGAAAGACATAGACAGGGTGGCGATTAGACGATTTCGGGGTACATAATAAAAATGAATTCACCAAGTAATAATTATGTTTTTTTGGAAACATAAACAAGACTTACTTGGCGGTGGAGACAAAGTCGTTCAACTCGCCTCCCATCTCCTCCAACTGTTCCAAGGTTCGAGCCTCACCCGTCGACTGTAGACCAATCACCACACACTGAAATGTCACATTTGAGACATGCCATGTGACTTTTACCTATTGTGCAAGATATTTACAAACTTTATTTTCTGTAAATGACATCACATGTTGACAAAATTTTCCTAGCAAAGCGGAATGCTAATCCGCATTTGATACTGTTCAAGGTTCGACCCTCACCTATCACGACACATGGAAATATACCATAGTAACAGGTAACTAGCCGAGTGCTGGTGATACATGTTATCAAAAATTTTAATAGCAGGAGCTGCACTTTTCTCCATTACATCAATTAAACACACGACATGCTTCTATCAAGCAACATAGACCATTCTTATGGCCCCAGGAGTGTGCAATTTGATCAGTAGCTACACTGCTCACAAATCCCATAAGCCCCATTTCTCCAGTCACAGCCACAAATGTGCTTTCACCGTCTAATAACGCACAGTGTATTTAACCCTTTCAACAACACCAGGACAGGTATCAGTATAGTGGTATTGGCAAATAGTGTAGATCCAGATGAGTCGGCTTGTGACGAGCCGTCTCATCAGGATCTGCACTTTTTGCAAGTACTTCATACTTTTGAGAACAAAATCACCCCCTTTTCATAAATGGACTTGTCTGAAAATCATTTTGTGACGATTGGATTGATTGCAAAATTAACATATCAAAATCCATTCCAGTTATTATTAACTACAGGAGTGTGCAAGTTGATCAGTAGCTACACTGCTCACAAATCCCATAAGCCCATTTCTCCGGTCACGGCCACATCTTAACCCTTTCACCCCCAAGTAACTGGAATGGATTTTGATATGTTCATTTTGCAACCAACCCAACCGTCACAAAATGGTTTTCAGACTAGTCCATTTATGAAAAGTGGATATTTTTTTGATCCCATATATTAAAATTACTTTCAAAAAGTGCAGATTCTGATGTCAGAGAGCTGGCTCATCTGGATCTGCACTTTTTGCATAAACCGCTATAGCGGGATTTCGGGTTCAAAGGGTTAAAACCAAACCTACCTTGCCGTCCCGGAGAGACTCCCTTGCCAGTCGGACACAGTGCGGAACCTTGGAGGATATGCACAGGTACTTGAAGAATCGTTGATGTGCCGACCAGAACTGGCCCCACATGGTTTTCTTCATTCGGTGCTCTGCGTCGACCAGCTCCGATGCAGCATGGAATAATTCACGCGCATCCACCCACTGTAATAAGGAATTACTAACATCAATACTTTTTTTTCATTGCGGATGGGTCCGGATATTGGCCCTAAAAACGGCGAGTAAAAAAACTGATGGACGTAACCGAAACAAGTACTTTAGAGGGACAGCCTGTGGCCAAAGTAGAAAACATGGATGCCCCAAATAGCTCAAAAAGTGAAAGTGAATGGGTTTAACGTCCGAGCAACAGCTAAGGGCATATAGAGACGGGACCACAGATAAAGCCTCATCCAACAGACCAGTGGGATAAAAATACTATTTAAGTATTTTTCACGCCTATGTTGAGGATTGAACTCACAAACTCATCAATACACAGCGCTCCAGATAAGCTTCGTATTTGCTTAAATACCCAATTAAAATTGCCAAAAACCCAATTGAAATCAGAAGTAGCGAGTATCAAAAAGCAATGCAAATTTTTGCATTTTTCATGCGGCAGAAAACAATAAATAGACCACAAATATAGCATATTTTTCTTATTTTCCAGGAAAACACATCTTGGTATTTCATTAGAATTGTCTCCAAGGAGACAATTCTAATGAAATGCCAAGACTTGTTTTCATTTCGAAGCAAACTAATCAACAATTGCCGTCAGTTTAAAGTCTCATCTGACAGGCAAGTGGGATGGAAATAGTATGTAAAAATCTTTCACGCCTAGGGTGAGGATTGAACACCCCCAGACCTCGGCTCACTACCACACGGCTATCCCGTCTAAGTACCACAAGCAAAATGTTCAGGAAATGGGGGTGGGGGGACTGTCACTACGTAAAATACGTACCAGACCGACGGCTTCATTGTACATTTTGATGAACTCCTTGTCTATGGGAATTTCCTCGATTTTGAAGCTGACCCCCTGGAAACTGAGTTGCCGGGCGATGTACATCCCTCGTAGCTTCATATCCATGGCAACCAGCTCCATCGCACCAACACCCCTGCAAGGTCAAGGTTGGGTTGATCAAGCAGTTGATTGATGGACGGATTGGAGATTACCGTAATAACCATATATATATTCAGATATCATATATTCGGAGAAATGTACATAAATGTATGGTTTCCCACAACATAGTGTCCCGATATTTAGGGTCAGTATGGTTGTACTGTAGCCGATTTCACCAACATTGCAAAGTATACTTTTCTAGCAAAGTTTGTTTGTTTGTTGGGGTTTAACGGCCTATCAACAGCTAAGGTCATTTAAGGCCGGGTCAATGGGTTTAGTACTAAATCCCATATATTACCTGTACAAGAACATGTACATGTTCATGTACATGTACAAATGGGGAAAAAATCCCAAAATCAGAACTGAATATTTACAATAACAAAACTATATATTCAGCTCTGAAATCAGAATAATCCTGATCTGATGCCAGGTCCTCGCCACACCAGAATCACTTGGCCCCTCCCAAAAGCAGTAGGATCAGTAATAATCTTACTACTTTTATAATGGGCAATAACCCAATTCAACTCGCAGGTAACTAAAGAGCCAAAGATAAAAACGTACCTGAGGGCCAAACCAGGCAAATCGTGATTCCTATAAGGAGGAACCCATACCGTTAATTTACGCCGTCTCATTCGCCCGACCACCACCCGTTCTAGCAAAGTCTACTTTGAGGGAGTAATCATTTATTTTTCCTGAAATGCATTATTTCATATAGAACTAACGACTGCATATATTTGATGATTAAAAGTATACAAAATTATTATACTGAATTAATTACATTATCACAGCCATTTTTGCGATAATGTAATAAATTCATAATAAAACAAATTAATAAATTTATCATAAAATTGAAAATTTCTCCCTCAAAGCATACTTTGCTAGAAAAGTATACTTTGCAATGTTGGTGACATAGGCTACAAGTTGATCACAATGTGTATTTTCCAAACCAAATGACGTCCGGAATTGCCTGTATAGTTGAAAAGTGAAAGTGATGGGGTTTAACATCTCAGCAACAGTTGGCTGTGCATGGAGAAATAGGACTGAACGGATTTGTGACCAGTACAGCTCCTGTGACCGGATAACGATCTATATTGCTCGTTAGAAGCATGATGTTTCATTGATGGAACGGCGAACAGTGCAGATTCTGATCAGACTGCAGATTCTGATCAGACTGTGCGGATGCACAGGCTGATCTGGATCTACACAGGTCACAAAACCTATAAGCCCCATTCCTCCAGTCACAGCAACAAGATCATGATTCATTGTTTGATCTCCAGTCACGGCCACATTTTCCTCACATACCTCTTCTCAACCGCCTGTATAAAGTCGCTGAACTCGGCGAAGGCCGTCCCAGGTCCCCACAAGCCCAACCGCGTCATGTAGGCCATGTTCTTGGGCTCTGAAGCCCCAGTTGCACTGGCGTACACTACCCGGGCTTTTGGGAGTCGCTTCTGGAGTTCCAGCACCGTCTGGCCCGTCTTTGTGGGCTTGCTGGAGCCCGAGGGGCAGAGGTTCTTCGCCTTGTGACACTCGTCGAATATGATCTTTGGCAAGTTAAGAATTGAATCAATTTACTTTGATGTTGTTTAACGGCTAAGGGTATTTTTAGGCCGGGACGGATGATTTGTTTGTTTGTTTGTTGGGATTTAACGGCCTATCAACAGATAATGATTTAAGGCCGGGTCAATAGGTTTAGTACTAAATCCCATATATTACCTGTACAAGTACATGTTCAAGTACATGCACAAATGTGGGGAAAATCCCAAAAATCAGAACTGAATATTTGCAATAAAAAAAATAATATATTCAGCCTTGAAATCTAAATAATCCTGATCTGATGCCAGGTCCTCGCCACATCAGAATCACTTGGCCCCCTCCCAAAAGCAGTAGGATCAGTAATAATCTTACTACTTTTATAATGGGTAATAACGCAATTCAACTCTCAGGTAACAAAACAGCCAACGATAAAAACGTACCTGAGGGCCAAACCAGGCAAATCGTGATTCCTATAAGGAGCAACCTCTACTTACACCATCACGTTCGCCCGACCAACCACCCACACTACCACACCAAACACTTTGGTAAATTTTGTTTGCTGTTTTTTATTTAACATTTTATCTCAATAAAACGTGTTTATCAGCACACGATAATAATTCAAAACATGCTTTAGTTGAGAAATGTGGCTGTGATTCGAGAAATGGGGCTTATGGATTTTCTGACCAGTGTAGCTCCAGATTAAATAACACACTCCTATAGCCTGATAACAATCTATATTGCCTGTTAGAAGTATGACGGGTGTTTCATTGATGGAATGGCGAACAGTGTAGATCCTGATCAGACTGTGCGGATGCACAGGCTGATCTGGATCTACACTGGTCGCAAAACCTATAAGCTTCATTTCTCACAGTCAGTCACAAAAAAGAATGGAATGGTGCTTAACGGCCCATCAACACAAAAGAGTATCATTTTAGGGCCAAGCAATGTAGATGAAGAATAAAAATAA
>CM055277.1:29643079-29665079 GCA_029237695.1 Conchocele bisecta
TTATTTTTATTCTTCATCTACATTGCTTGGCCCTAAATGATACTCTTTTGTGTTGATGGGCCGTTAAGCACCATTCCATTTTTTTTTTTTGGGACCGACTGTGAGAAATGAAGCTTATAGGTTTTGCGACCAGTGTAGATCCAGATCAGCCTGTGCATCCGCACAGTCTGATCAGGATCTACACTGTTCGCCATTCCATCAATGAAACACCCGTCATACTTCTAACAAGCAATATAGATTGTCATCAGGCTATAGGAGTGTGTTATTTAATCTGGAGCTACACTGGTCAGAAAATCCATAAGCCCCATTTCTCCAATCACAGCCACATTTCTCAACTAAAGCATGTTTTGAATCATTATCGTGTGCTGATAAACACGTTTTATTGAGATAAAATGTTAAATAAAAAACAGCAAACAAAATTTACTTTAATGGCATTGCAAGACTAAAGAGAATTAGCCAAAGTGTTTGGTGTGGTAGTGGGTGGTTGGTCGGGCGAACGCGATGGTGTAAGTAGAGGTTGCTCCTTATAGGAATCACGATTTGCCTGGTTTGGCCCTCAGGTACGTTTTTATCGTTGGCTGTTTTGTTACCTGAGAGTTGAATTGCGTTATTGCCCATTATAAAAGTAGTAAGATTATTACTGATCCTACTGCTTTTGGGAGGGGGCCAAGTGATTCTGATGTGGCGAGGACCTGGCATCAGATCAGGATTATTTAGATTTCAGGGCTGAATATATAGTTTTTTTTATTGCAAATATTCAGTTCTGATTTTGGGATTTTCCCCCCATTTGTGCATGTACTTGAACATGTACTTGTACAGGTAATATATGGGATTTAGTACTAAACCTATTGACCCGGCCTTAAATCATTATCTGTTGATAGGCCGTTAAATCCCAACAAACAAACAAACAAATCATCCGTCCCGGCCTAAAAATACCCTTAGCCGTTAAACAACATCAAAGTAAATTGATTCAATTCTTAACTTGCCAAAGATCATATTCGACGAGTGTCACAAGGCGAAGAACCTCTGCCCCTCGGGCTCCAGCAAGCCCACAAAGACGGGCCAGACGGTGCTGGAACTCCAGAAGCGACTCCCAAAAGCTTCCCGGGTAGTGTACGCCAGTGCAACTGGGGCTTCAGAGCCCAAGAACATGGCCTACATGACGCGGTTGGGCTTGTGGGGACCTGGGACAGCCTTCGCCGAGTTCAGCGACTTTATACAGGCAGTTGAGAAGAGGTATGTGAGGAAAATGTGGCCGTGACTGGAGATCAGGAACAATGAATCATGATCTTGTGGCTGTGACTGAAGGAATGGGGCTTATAGGTTTTGTGACCTGTGTAGATCCAGATCAGCCTGTGCATCCGCACAGTCTGATCAGAATCTGCACAGTCTGATCAGAATCTGCACTGTTCGCCGTTCCATCAATGAAACATCATGCTTCTAACGAGCAATATAGATCGTCACAGGAGCTGTACTGGTCACAAATCCGTTCAGTCCTATTTCTCCATGCACAGCCATCTGTTGCTGAGATGTTAAACCCCATCACTTTCACTTTTCAACTATACAGGCAATTCCGGACATCATTTGGTTTGGAAAACAAATTGTATCCAAATACACGGTAACATTGTGATCAACTTGTAGCCTATGTCACCAACATTGCAAAGTATACTTTTCTAACAAAGGATGCTTTGAGGGAGAAATTTTCAATTTTATGATAAATTTATTAATTTTTATTATTATGAATTTATTACATTATTGCAAAAATGGCTGTGATGATGTAATTAATTCAGTATAATAATTTTGTATACTTTTAATCATCAAATATATGCAGTCGTTAGTTCTATATGAAATAATGCATTTCAGGAAAAAATAAATGATTACTCCTTCAAAGTAGACTTCGCTAGAATGGGTGGTGGTCGGGCGAATGAGACGGCGTAAATTAACGGTATGGGTTCCTCCTTATAGGAATCACGATTTGCCTGGTTTGGCCCTCCGGTACGTTTTTATCTTTGGCTCTTTAGTTACCTGCGAGTTGAATTGGGTTATTGCCCATTATAAAAGTAGTAAGATTATTACTGATCCTACTGCTTTTGGGAGGGGCCAAGTGATTCTGGTGTGGCGAGGACCTGGCATCAGATCAGGATTATTCTGATTTCAGAGCTGAATATATAGTTTTGTTATTGTAAATATTCAGTTCTGATTTTGGGATTTTTTCCCCATTTGTACATGTACATGAACATGTACTTGTACAGGTAATATATGGGATTTAGTACTAAACCCATTGACCCGGCCTTAAATGACCTTAGCTGTTGATAGGCCGTTAAACCCCAACAAACAAACAACTTTGCTAGAAAAGTATACTTTGCAATGTTGGTGAAATCGGCTACAGTACAACCATACTGACCCTAAATATCGGGACACTTTGTTGTGGGAAACCGTACATTTATGTACATTTCTCCGAATATATGGTATCTGAATATATATATGGTTATTACGGTAATCTCCAATCCGTCCATCAATCAACTGCTTGATCAACCCAACCTTGACCTTGCAGGGGTGTTGGTGCGATGGAGCTGGTTGCCATGGATATGAAGCTACGAGGGATGTACATCGCCCGGCAACTCAGTTTCCAGTCAGCTTCAAAATCGAGGAAATTCCCATAGACAAGGAGTTCATCAAAATGTACAATGAAGCCGTCGGTCTGGTACGTATTTTACGTAGTGACAGTCCCCCCACCCCCATTTCCATGAACATTTTGCTTGTGGTACTTCGACGGGATAGCCGTGTGGTAGTGAGCCGAGGTCTGGGGGTGTTCAATCCTCACCCTAGGCGTGAAAAGATTTTTACATACTATTTCCATCCCACTTGCCTGTCAGATAAGACTTTAAACTGACGGCAATTGTTGATTAGTTTGCTTCGAAATGAAAACAAGTCTTGGCATTTCATTAGAATTGTCTCCTTGGAGACAATTCTAATGAAATACCAAGATGTGTTTTCATGGAAAATAAGAAAAATATGCTATATTTGTGGTCTATTTATTGTTTTCTGCCGCATGAAAAATGCAAAAATTTGCATTGCTTTTTGATACTCGCTACTTCTGATTTCAATTGGGTTTATGGCAATTTTAATTGGGTATTTAAGCAAATACGAAGCTTATCTGGAGCCTGTGTATTGATGAGTTTGTGAGTTCAATCCTCAACATATGTGTGAAAAATACTTAAATAGTATAAATAAAATCTGTTGGATGAGACTTTATCTGTGGTCCTGTCTCTATATGCCCTTAGCTGTTGCTGGGACGTTAAACCCATTCACTTTCACTTTTTGAGCTATTTGGGGCATCCATGTTTTCTACTTTGGCCACAGGCTGTCCCTCTAAAGTACTTGTTTCGGTTACGTCCATCAGTTTTTTACTCGCCGTTTTTAGGGCCAATATCCGGACCCATCCGCAATGAAAAAAAAGTATTGATGTTAGTAATTCCTTATTACAGTGGGTGGATGCGCGTGAATTATTCCATGCTGCATCGGAGCTGGTCGACGCAGAGCACCGAATGAAGAAAACCATGTGGGGCCAGTTCTGGTCGGCACATCAACGATTCTTCAAGTACCTGTGCATATCCTCCAAGGTTCCGCACTGTGTCCGACTGGCAAGGGAGTCTCTCCGGGACGGCAAGGTAGGTTTGGTTTTAACCCTTTGAACCCGAAATCCCGCTATAGCGGTTTATGCAAAAAGTGCAGATCCAGATGAGCCAGCTCTCTGACATCAGAATCTGCACTTTTTGAAAGTAATTTTAATATTTTTGGGAACAAAAAATATCCACTTTTCATAAATGGACTAGTCTGAAAACCATTTTGTGACGGTTGGGTTGGTTGCAAAATGAACATATCAAAATCCATTCCAGTTACTTGGGGGTGAAAGGGTTAAGATGTGGCCGTGACCGGAGAAATGGGCTTATGGGATTTGTGAGCAGTGTAGCTACTGATCAACTTGCACTCTCCTGTAGTTAATAATAACTGGAATGGATTTTGATATGTTAATTTTGCAATCAATCCAATCGTCACAAAATGATTTTCAGACAAGTCCATTTATGAAAAGGGGGTGATTTTGTTCTCAAAAGTATGAAGTACTTGCAAAAAGTGCAGATCCTGATGAGACGGCTCGTCACGAGCCGGCTCATCTGGATCTACACTATTTGCCAATACCACTATACTGTCGTGTGGTGTTGAACGGGTTAAATACACTGTGCGTTATTAGACGGTGAAAGCACATTTGTGGCTGTGACTGGAGAAATGGGGCTTATGGGATTTGTGAGCAGTGTAGCTACTGATCAAATTGCACACTCCTGGGGCCATAAGAATGGTCTATGTTGCTTGATAGAAGCATGTCGTGTGTTTAATTGATGTAATGGAGAAAAGTGCAGCTCCTGCTATTAAAATTTTTGATAACATGTATCACCAGCACTCGGCTAGTTACCTGTTACTATGCTATATTTCCATGTGTCGTAATAGGTGAGGGTCGAACCTTGAACAGTATCAAATGCGGATTAGCATTCCGCTTTGCTAGGAAAATTTTGTCAACATGTGATGTCATTTACAGAAAAGAAAGTTTGTAAATATCTTGCACAATAGGTAAAAGTCACATGGCATGTCTCAAATGTGACATTTCAGTGTGTGGTGATTGGTCTACAGTCGACAGGTGAGGCTCGAACCTTGGAACAGTTGGAGGAGATGGGAGGCGAGTTGAACGACTTTGTCTCCACCGCCAAGTAAGTCTTGTTTACGTTTAAAAAAATAAATAAATTATTACTTGGTGAATTCATTTTTATTATGTACCCCAAAATCGTCTAATCGCCACCCTGTCTATGTCTTCTGTTTGTCCGTCCGTCTGTCTGTCCAAGATTTACATTAATATCTGTTACCATAAGTCGGATTGACTTAAAACTTTATACACTGCAGCTCCATTATAACGCGGTCGCATATAGCGCGATCTCCATTATAACGCGGGTCTCTCATGGATCCCAAAAAAATATTTAAAAAATCGAGAAAAAAAAAAGAAAAAAGAAAACAAATCGTCGGACGTCGTAGTCATCGTGTAATTAGTTGATTCGTGATTTCTGCAAGTTTATTCAAACAACGAAGTTCAAAGTCCATGAAAGGATTATTATTAGTATGTTAGCAAATGTAATACATGTACCTTAAGTACTTATTTGTCATAATCCATATTTTCATTCTATATCCGACTCGTGCGCTCGAGGTCAAGGTGAAATGACTTATCATGGATAGGTCTGCGTCAAATATTTAGAGGTGAGAGTGTGAATAATGTCCCTGCCCTAAATGAGCTTAGCTGTTCAGAGCTCCAGATAAGGTGTGTATTGGCGTATTTTACGCAATAATTTTAGCTGAATACACGTTGATTATCAAAAGTGAGAGTGCAAAATACGCACAGCAATGTGAAAATACGCATTGATTTTCAAATTGAGTAGTGAAAATACTGTCATAAAGTTGACAATTCACATAGTTGAGCTTTTTGTAGCTCAAACAAGTGAATGTTAAAATTTGTTATATTTTTTTTGTTCCCTATTTAGTATTGAAGAAAATCAATAATCCATTTGTAAAAGGAAACCACACAATGATTTTGAAATCAAGTGGTAGAGTACGCTTTAGACACAAATCTTATCTGGAGCTCTACTGATGCTGGGGTTAAACCCATTCACTTTCACTTTTTCAACCATAGCTTTCATATTCTTTTCAGTATTATCATTTGCATTCTGTGTCCATTGCCTTGTAGGGGCGTGTTCCAAACGCTGGTGGAGAAACATTTCCCCGCCCCCGACCACAAGAAGTTCAGTTTCTTCGAACTCCTCGGTATAAACAAGGACGAGTTCAACGAAGACAGCAACTCCTCAACACCGGGATCTAACAAAAGAAAAAAAGGTATAAATTATGTCAAACATGTGATCTGTTGCAGCATAATTATGTGTTTTCATGGAAATAAGAAAAATATGCTATATTTGTGGTCTGTTTATTGTTTTCTGTAGCATGATAAAGGTGCCACAAATTTGTTATTATACCCCCACAAACAAAGTTTGAGGGGGTATATAGGAGTCAGCTTGTCTGTCAGTCGGTCAGTCTGTTGGAAATTCCCTTCCGCTCTATATCTTCTACACCCATGCATGGATTATCAAATGGCTTGGCACAAATGTTTCTCGTGATGAGAAGGTGTGTCGCGATCAATAACCACGCACCTACGTCCAAGGTCAAGGTCACAGTTGAAGGTCAAAGGTCAAACCTATTGAAATTCCCTTCCGCTCTATATCTTCTACACCGATGCATGGATTATCAAATGGCTTGGCACAAATGTTTCTCATGATGAGAAGGTATGTCGCGATCAATAACCACGCACCTACGTCCAAGGTCAAGGTCACAGTTGAAGGTCAAACCTATTGCAGGCGGCAGACAGATAAACTGCATAGTTTGTGTACACAACTCCTCTGAAACCGTTCAGGGCTGTTCCAGTAAAACATACATGGGAGGGGGGGACACCACTTTTAGATTTGGGTAGCCTACCATAGATGCGAATTAGTAGCTTTGGCACCCACCCATAGATGTGCCTTTACCTTGAAAACACCGACCCATAGATGTGATTTAATTGGTTGTGAAAACAACCACCCATAGATGTGATTTAATTATAGTGATTTATGAGTCTCCGTGTTGATGAAATCCAAAAATCAGTTCACATGCATATGAGTGGTGCGTAATGACATTTAGAGACATACTGCTGGCTAATACTGTATTGCATTGAAAAACCAGGCTTGTATATCATATATAGGCTAGAATTCAGTATTGTCATGTTTGTTCATGTTTCTTTTTCTCTGTTTTGTTGTTGCAAGTTTGTTACATGATTGCCTTTCTAGTTAATAACATTTTTGCCCCAACTACATGCAGTGCACCATCTAATCTTTTGACAGCCATGAAACTTTCCTCATCAATAACACTTTATACATTTAGCTACTAATTAACAATTACACATTGGATTGACATAAAATAGACAGAGCATTTTCTGGAATTTTGGGCAGAATGTCCCCCGACCTCGAGGCATTTATCAATTTAGATTATCATTTCATGTGGATGGGGCGGGGACTGGGAATTTAACTTCTTTATAGAACTAGAAGAGGGTGGGGGAGGGGGTTGGCGTAAAATAGACGAGTTGTTGCAGTCTCTGGAATTTTTGGCAGAGTGTCCCTAAGCCAGAGGCATTTATCAATTTAGGTTACCATTTCATGTAGATGGGGCGAGAGTGGGCATTTAACTTTATACAAAGGGAAAGAAGACTCAAACTTTACAGGTCCTGGTGAACACAATATTTTTGCCAGCCCGAATGAAAATTTTAGGACACACGGAAAACCGACCAAGAAAATAAAAAATTAAAAAAATATATCAAAGAAAGTTTATACTTTTACAAGCACTTTAGGTTATTTTCCCAATATTTCATTTTACCTGTCGGAACCGACGTATTTCGCATACTCTGCTGATCGTACACACAAAGAAAAATTTCGCGGGAGACATTATTCAGATTATAACCAAAGCCTGCCGAATATAGGGGCATGCCGAATACCGGTATATCGACCATACGACGCAGTTTTCCCAATTTTAAACTCACGGGCCCCATTCCCAAAATACTAAACACTGTTATAGGCAAGCCGCTGCTGATTTACCCAATATGTTGCACACTAATTCATTCTGCTCGTTGCCGAGCCAGGCAATCAGTTGTTCGGTGTTCATTGAAGCCAGGCTCGCCATTTTATTGTTGTTGTTGTTGTATGCGAGATCCCTGCGCTGATATTTCACTCCTCCCGGAAAAAACGACGCAATTTCCGTGATTTTTTTTGCACAATTTAATGCGGCATCTCGATTTCGATAGCGAATAGCGATTTGAAAGAATGACGACGTTTAATACCAGAAGGCATGCTACAAATCACCCATAGATGTGATTTTAGTGTGAGAACCCCCACCCCACCCACCCATAGATGTGATTTAGTTGGATCTCACCCACCCATAGATGCAATTTTTAGGCACAGACACCCTGGCATGTATTTTCTTTTTTCTGCCGTCCCCGGGTGCCGTGTATGTTTAACTGGAACAGCCCTCAGTGGATTGATCTGAAACTATACACACTTTTTATGCCGAACAAATATTTCTTTTACAAAAATATCCTTTTAACTTACCCATTTTTTCTACACTTCTCTATACAAATTATCTTTTACATCAATCAAGGATACCAATTTTGTTTAACTTCTGTTCTTTGTCAACATAGCACCATGACCACCTCCTCGAGTATAGCTCGACAATGTCATCTCATTTTCATTGACCACGTACGCAGGTAAAAGGTCAATGTCGCACATCTCTAAGGCCAGCATTAAATAATGATCGTGAAATTTTTATTCAAACCTATAAAACTCTTCTAATGTTAAGCTATTTGTAAGTCCAACTCTTTGTGGGGGTATTATGATCACTCCTGTGATAGTTTTTTGATACTCGCTACTTCTGATTTCAATTGGGTTTTTGGCAATTTTAATTGGGTATTTACGCAAATACGCAGCTTATCTGGAGCACTGACACAACGTCATCAATGAATCGGTCATCGCAACAGATTGGGTGTTAGACATCAGCTGTTGATGGACATTTCATAACACGCCATTCAATCCATCAATCCCCCACCAACAGATCAGGCATACGGTAGCTCCAGTAAACGACAGAAAAGCTCGGACAGCAGCTCGGAGTCTGAGCAGAGCGACTTTGACTTCGGCCTCAGTGACCTGTCTGAATCGGACGACGACTCGGGCAGCGACAATGACAACTTTAATCCATTCGGTGCCGGCTCTGATAGCGATGATGGTGAGTTAAATGTCATTAAACTGGAATGGACTGTTCCGTGTTAATTTTGCACAAATCCATTGCAAAAAAAAACAACAAAAAAACTTTCTAATAATAACCATAAATATTCCGGGGGCCGTTTCACTTAACTTCGTAAGACTAAAATGATTGTAATTATAAAATCATGATAGTCTTTAGATTTCACATTAATAATGTTTTCTTGTAAACAATTATAGGGTTTACATTTATTGAACATAATGCAGCATATGTTCAATAATTGTAAATCCATCAATTGAAATTTCCAGACCATCCTAAATGGCACTTATGAACATTTTAATCGTAAGAAGTTTAGTGAAACAGCCCCCTGAACCAAGGTGGAAATACTTACGTCCCTAAGTTTGATAGAGTATGCATGTTTTATCCATCAATCCAGTGTTAATGATTCATGAAGTTCTTATTGTAATTTCCGTGCTGACTGCATGGTGTGGCCCCCACCTCCACAACCCCATACAGGTCCATTCCTATGGCTGTTGATTTTCAAACGATTCCATTCGAATAGGGGTTTTTCATGGTTAACCCTTTCACCCCAAAGTAACCGGAATGGATTTATATATGTTAATTTTTGGACCAATCCAATCGTCACAAAATGATTTTTAGACTAAGCCCATTTATGAAAACGGGGCGTTTTTGTTCTCAAAAATATGAAAATTACTTGCAAAAAGTGCAGATCCTGATGAGACGGCTCATCACGAGCCAGCTCATTTAGATCTACACTATTTGCCAATACCATTATACAGGCCTGTGGTGTTGAAACGGTTAAATATCGCGATCTATAACGAGCCGTCTAATCAGAATGTGTTGGGTTACTAGCTTTATTCATTCGATGCTGGCTCGGATAACGATGCTGCCAAGAAGCCAGGTTGGCACTAGGATTTTAAAATTAGTAGCCAACATAAACTGAAAACGCGAAAAATGACAATACTATTTTACATCTGCTACGATATTTCTAAATACTTAATACTACTTTTTCGAATACTTCTCTGAAATTCTTAGCAGCCAAAATGTCCATTTCTGAAATATTAGTGACCACTTGATTATTGTAGTAGCCAAAATGCAGTTGCGCCAACCTCGAAGAAGCAATACTGTCACCCCTAAGTAATTGTATTTCACATTTCTAATCCCATTGCAATGTTACTTCACTTGCGGAGTTATTCCAGGTGGAGAACATTGAATGTTTGCTTGGCTTTCTCCACGAAACCAGCTTGTATCGGAAGATCTGATTTTATCATTGTATTCATGTTTTTCATTTCTATAATTTTATCATTGTATACATGTTACTCATCTCTATTGCTCATCATATTTTTATTGTTACCCTAATCATCTGATTGCCTACCACATCCAACATATTGTTTTACTATTATTTTTATTCTTCATCTACATTGATTGGCCCTAAATGATACTCTTTTG
Source organism: Conchocele bisecta (assembly GCA_029237695.1). Lineage (NCBI taxonomy): Eukaryota > Metazoa > Mollusca > Bivalvia > Lucinida > Thyasiridae > Conchocele > Conchocele bisecta. The sequence goes on from CM055277.1 coordinate 29,653,418, forward strand.
TGTTGATGGGCCGTTAAGCACCATTCCATTCTTTTTTGTGGCTGTGACTGGAGAAATGAAGCTTAATGTAGGTTTTGCGACCAGTGTAGATCCAGATCAGCCTGTGCATCCGTACAGTCTGATCAGGATCTACACTGTTCGCCATTCCGTCAATGAACCACCCATCATACTTCTAACAAGCAATATTCCATTCTAATCCCATGTCCACAGACCGTGGTTGAAGAAGGCAGAAGACTGTGACTGGAGAAATGAAGCTTATATGTTTTGCGACCAGTGTAGATCCAGATCAGCCTGTGCATCCACACAGTCTGATCAGGATCTACACGTTTCGCCATTCCGTCAATGAACCACCCATCATACTTCTAACAAGCAATATTCCATTCTAATCCCATGTCCACAGACCGTGGTTGAAGAAGGCAGAAGACTGTGACTGGAGAAATGAAGCTTATATGTTTTGCGACCAGTGTAGATCCAGATCAGCCTGTGCATCTGCACAGTCTGATCAGGATCTACACTGTTCGCCATTATATCAATGAAGCAACATTCCATTCTATTCCTATGTCCACAGACCCGTGGTTGAAGAAACAGAAGAGTTCCAAGTCGAAGACTAAGACGAAGGTCGTGAAGGAGAAAAAGAAGAAGGAGAAGAAGAAACATAAACATAAAAGCCTTGACGACGAGTTTGACCGAGCGCTTGCCAAGTCTGGGCTGCTGCAAAAGGAACAACCGCCACCGTTTGTCAACGGCGGCGACTCCAACTCTAATCACAAAGCAAGTAAGTGGCCAATGGTGTTTTATGTCGCTTTTCTGAGGGGGCGAGGGGGGGGGGGTGGTGGTTCTACAGTGAGTTTTCTGTTGTAAGCCATTATAGCATTTATTATCAAATAAACAGTGAGATACAGTTTTTATGCCACCGGGTTTCGAAGAAACGGGTTGCATATAGTGTTTGGACCGTCCATCCGTCCGTCTGTCCGGGCACACATTAGGGTACTTATGTGGCTAGCCCCACAGGGTTATGGACTTGTTAAAGGATAGGGTTGGTTACAATTAGCCACCTAAAAAATCGTTTTATGTGGCTAAAAATCGTTTTATGTGGCTAATATTTAACATGTGATAAGCCACATAAGTACCCTAATGTAAGAACGTCCGTCTGTCCGTCCGTCACACTTTTCGGTTAACCAATTTGTCACAGTTTCTCAAATATGCTGCAGGTGGCATCCGCGTTCGACAGACGCATTTCTTGTTATGCCACCGGGTTTCGAAGAAACGGGTGGCATATAGTGTTTGGACCGTCCGTCCGTCCGTCCGTCCGTCCGTCCGTCCGTCTGTCTGTCCGAGCGTGTAAAATCGAGTTGGGGGCCATTTCCATTGTTCTACATCAAAGAGAATGGCCCCTTGTTAACAATAGAACAAGGGGCCATACGGAATAAATCAAAGGATTCTTTTGTCTTAGGCTCCGCCTCATGGCCCCTTACTCTTGGATACCTGCCCGGACAAGCCAACGTCCGGGGGTTTGAGAGCTTAGGGGCGGGGTTAGGAACAAAAGATTCCTTTGTAATATTCCGTAAGCTCATAAACTCTATTGTTGTTTAGGGGCTTTTTCATTGTTCTTCAAACAATGGAAATACCCCATAAACCCAAAATGTTGGAACGTCCGTCTGTCCGTCCGTCCGTCAAACTTTTCGTTTAACCAATTTGTCACAGTTTCTCAAATATGCTACAGGTGGCATCCGCGTTCGACAGATGCATTTCTTGTTTATATCTACTTTTTGTGGCCTATGAGTCAACAGTTCATAAATAATGGTCGTCTCATTGAATAATGATAAGTGAGTACATTTGGAAAGAGAGGCGTACTGAGTGGGTGGGAAAAAAAAAACTTTTTAGAGGGGGGAATGGAGCGTTATATATTCAAATATTTTGGTGAAAAACTAAACACTGGTGTCTACGTGGTAGCTCCAAATTCAACTTAACTCAATACATGGTGATAATTCCAGCACAAAAATAATTACACAATTCCCTAACATTTGATTGGCCCGTAGCAAGTCTCTGTCCAAAATTTATATCCCAGTAAACTACCACGCTGAACTACTTTCCATAACCGTGAGGCGCAGTTAAAATAATTCTTAAGAAAACGGAAAATAAACACATTTTCTTGATGAATTTATTTCAAATGCTGGAATTATAAGGAATGAATGGCCTTTTTGTGGAATTTATCGGGGATATAAACTTGGAAAAGTCGCGGGAATACTGGACGGGGCCTTCCGGCCTTTGTCCAGTATTCCCGCGACTTTTCCAATGATAACCTCATGGAAATTTGGATATGTTTTCTATTTTATGAATTGAAATACAAATGTATATGTGGCTGTGACTGGAGAAATGAGGTTTATGGCTTTTGCGCCCAGTGTAGATCCAGTTCAGCCTGTGCCTCCGCACTGTCTGATCAGGATCTGTCTGTTTACCATTCCATCAATGAAACGGCTGTCATGCTTCCAACAAGGAACATAGATCATTATCAGGCTACAGGAGCTACACTGCTCACAAATCCTAAAAGTGGTTAAGCAATTTAACAATGAAATAATATAGGACTGCCATTGTTCGACACTGCTCACAGCCGTGTTCAAACGTACAGCGCATATATGCTCAAATTACAGGATATTTCCGACGGAAATGTAACAATAACGTTCGAACATGTCCAGCTGTGGGTAAACGTTTTTTGATTTTTTTTCGAAAATTGTAATTTTTTATCGCCAATTTTTTAACGTTTACCCACGACTAGACATTGTCGAACCTTATAATGCCCTACGTCCCTCGACAGCGGGCGATGCGATGGAGAAGGCCTTCAACATGAAGAAGGAACTACTGGAGCGGTTGGAGCTGCTGGCGGACAAGTTGCCCCCCAACACTCTGGACCAGCTGATAGACGATCTCGGGGGCAAGGACAACGTTGCAGAGGTCAGTATATCTCGTACACAACCGCCTGCGCTAATCTTGCCAAGGTTTCAACGTTTCTGAATGTCTATTTACAATTTGAGCTCGCATCAAGCAGTTTGATTGGCTGAGCCTGAGCTGTAGCACATCTCAGGCTCAGCCACATACGTTGCTTGCTGTCATGTAGTTTGTAATGATGAAGTTGACAAATATTGGCAAGATTACAGAGCTCCAGTTAAGCTGCGTAATTTGACCAACTTGGGGTGAAATTTTGTTATTTCTTCATCGAAAATGGCAAGTTGGGGGTCCTTTAGAATCGTCTCATTGAGACGATTCTAAAGCACTCCCAACTTGCCATTTTTGATGGAGAAATAAGAAATTTACCTCCAAATTACGCACCTTAACTGGAGCTCAGAGATTAGCGCAGCTGGTGATGTTTTCTGCTTATTTGTGGCTGTGACTGGAGACGGACAATGCAGCAGAGATCAGTGGCTCATAGTAGTCTCGTAGTCGGCAGTGTGTAAGTTTTCTGCACCAGTGCTTGTTCATAAAGCTTTGAAGTCTTGTAGTCTGTAATCTTTTCTGTGCCAGTGCTTATTTATAAAGCATTCTGAGCATATCTTTTGCTCTCATGCTCGAATTCAGGATCTTGGTTGGTCGAGGCTGAGCTGTGCATAGTCTTGGCCAATCAAACTGCATGCTTTAGGAGAATGTTCTCGGAATGTTTTACAAACTCGCTAGCATATTTTGTTTCTCCCCAATCTTCCAATAATAATGTGTGTATATGACCTGTGCTTATTCAAATGAGATCAAATACTGTTTAACCCTTTCAACACCACAGACCTGTATAGTGGTATTGGCAAAAAGTGTAGATCCAGGGATCCGTCACATCAGGATCTGCACTTTTTGCAGATAATTTTTGACAGCAAAAACACTCCTAGTCCCAAAATCTTTTTGTGACAATATGATTGGTTGCAAAATTAACATATCAAAATCCATTCCAGTTACTTAAGGGTGAAAGGGTTAACCTTTACTATGCTGCATTAAATTTTGTCGTCTGCTGTAAATGTTTTATTTTCAATATTTTTTTTTACAAAAGCTTGTTTTGACAGCACATGAGAATCGTCTCCACTGGAGACGATTCTCATGTGCTGTTAAAACTGTTGTTGTCTTTTTTAAGAATTGAGGCAAAAATAAAAAACAGCTGACGACAATTTCCGTCTTCAGCTTAGTGAGGGTTAAACCAAACTCGCTCGCATAAATCGCCCGATTCTGTTGCCAGATGACGGGGAGGAAGGGGCGTGTCGTGTGCACGGATGAAGGCATCAGCTACGAGTCCCGCAGCGAGAATGATGTCCCCCTGGAAATCCTGAACCTCACGGAGAAACAGCGGTTCATGGATGGAGAAAAGGTTTGTGACGAAGAAAAATAGTTTCTTGTAAAGAAGTGGAATCCTAGTATGTACAGAAGATATAGTCGATTCTTTATTTCTCTACAAAAATATTTCTTATTTGTCCAAGCTCCAAATAAGCTGCATATTTGCGTAAATAACCAATTAAAATTGCCAAAAAAAAAAACAATTGAAATCAGAAGTAGCGAGTATCAAAAAGCAATAACAATTTTGTGGTACCTTTATCATGCTGCAGAAAACAATAAACAGACCACAAATATAGCATATTTTTATTATTTTCCATGAAAACACATCTTGGTATTTCCTTAGAATTGTCTCCTTGGTATTTCATTAGAATTGTCTCTTTGGATGCCAAGATATGTTTTCATTTCGAGGCAAACTAATTCAATAATTTCTGTCTGTTCATGTGTACACAGTAGTGTGATTTTATTTTACCCAATTAAAATTTTGAAATACCCAATTGCTTCAGAAATGATTGAGTGAAAATACTCGGATTACTAATTTTTTATCTGGAGCCCTGATCAAGATTTTTCAAATTGAGATAGTGGCTCAACAAAGAAACACATTGTATCCCTATGCATTGTTATTTTGCTAACATAGCATTCCAATATCAGTGCTCCAGATAAGGAATTAGTAATTGAGTATTGTCACTCTATCATTTCTGAAGCAATTGGGTATTTCAAAATTTGAATTGTGTAAAATAAAATTACACAATTGTTTACACATCAGCAGACCGAACTCATTGAATAGTTTGCTTCTAAATGAAAACACATCTTGGTATTTCATTCCATACCAAGATGTGTTTTCATGGAAAAATAAGAAAATATGCTATATTTGTGGTCTGTTTATTGTTTTCTGTAGCATGATAAAGATACCACAAATTTTTCATTGCTTTTTGGTACTCACTACTTCTGATTTCAATTGGGTTTTTGGCAATTTTAATTGGGTATTTACGCAAATACGCACCTTATCTGGAGCACTGCAATATTATTCCTATATATTAGGACACTCCTTGTTGGAAACCATACATTTATGCAGGTGTCTCTGAATAATGTGTGTGCGAATATTTATGTTTATTACGGCAACCCAGAATGACAGTGAAACCACTTCAAACGAGCTTCAGTCAAATCATTATGCTCACAATAGGTATGCTCACAATAGGTGAAATATTGGATTGACCCCATTCACCCAGCCTAAAATGAACTTGGCTGTTGACAGACCGTTCGTTAACACCATTAAATAAATAACAATCGATATACAATTGCAGAATATCGCCATTATCTCGGAGGCAGCTAGCTCGGGTATTTCACTACAAGCGGACAGACGAGCCTTGAACCAGCGTCGGAGAGTCCACATTACCCTCGAGCTGCCCTGGAGTGCTGATAGGGCAATACAGCAGTTTGGTATGTATTGTATACTGGGCTCCAGATAAGGAATTAGTAATTGAGTATTGTCACTCCATCATGTCTTAAACAATTGGGTATTGCAAAATTTTAATTGGGTAAAATAAAATCTTATGTTATATGGATGGGCTATTTGATCAGGCGCTACACTGGTCACAAATCCAATTAGTCCCATTTCTCCAGTCTCGGCCGCAAATGTGCTTTTACCGTCTAGTAACGCACGGTGTATTAACCCTTTCAACACCACAGGCCTGTTTAGTGGTATTGGCAAATAGTTTAGATCCAGATAAGCCGGCTCGTGACGAACCGTCTCGTCAGGATCTGCACTTTTTGCAAGTAATTTTCATAGTTTTGAGAACAAAAACACATCCTTTTCATAAATGGACTAGTCTGAAAATCATTTGGTGACGGTTAGATTGGTTGCAAAATTAACATATCAAAATCAACTAGAGTTACTTAGAGGGTGAAAGGCTTAAATCGTAATCTGAACACGATGTATACATCCATAAATTGTGTGATAAATATGGGAATGAGGTTGCTCTAGAAAACATGTTTTGTGATTAGTACAGCTTCAATGTATTATGCTGCACTTATGCAATACATATTTAACTTTTGTCACATACAGGAATCGACCCCCGTTGACCTGGCCTAAAATGACCTTAGCTGTTGACAGGCCATTAAACACTATTTATTAATCAATCAATGTTTGGTGTTGATGGCCCAATAAACACCATTTCATTCCCGTATCGCAGGTCGGACCCACAGATCGAACCAAGTGTCGGCGCCCGAGTATTTGTTCCTGATCTCGGACCTCGCGGGAGAACAGAGGTTCGCCTCGACTGTCGCTAAGCGGCTCGAAAGTTTGGTAAGTCTCACCGATTAACCCTTTCAACACCACATGCCTGTATAGTGGTAATGGTAAACAGTGTAGATCCAGATGAGCAGGCTCATCAGGATCTGCATTTTTCGCAATTAATTTTCATATTTTTGAGAACAAAAAACATCCCCTTTTCATAAATGGACTAGTCTTAAAATCATTTAGTAACGATTAAATTGCTTGCAACATATCAATGTCACAATGCCCATAAGCCCCATTTCTCCAGTCACAGCCACATATGACCGTGAACAGACATAGAACTCCATACAATCAAAATTGGTACTGTTTTTCCTTGTAAATCTCTACCTTTATCATTTGTCAAACGTCTTCAGTATTTTCATCATGTTTCATGTGTTACAGGGTGCATTGACGCACGGCGATCGACGTGCCACCGAGTCGAGGGATCTCAGTAGGTTCAACTTCGATAACAAGGTAAGTCACAATGTTTATACAGTATAGCAGACGTGCCATTTCAATGAGGTTTTCGTTCATGGCTCCCTATTCACTTGGATATCACACTTGAAAATTCAAAATGTCTGCTGTAGATCAATGAATGTTATTCTTTTGCCGAGAGAAAATCAAGACATTGTAATGTGGTTTCGGTGTCTATGCACTGTTTAACATCCTTTGTCTTGTCAGTTTTCAATGAAAACTTGATACTGAAGTACTGTGAACCCATGTTTGATGTGAGTAACGGTCTAAGGGTTAACTACATGAAGTTATAATTATGGAAGAATCGCCAAGCTTTTGTTTTGCTGAGCCTGATACAAGTTTAAAATTACAGTTGATACATTGAAATACAAGACAAAATGACACTAAAATCTACTCTGAGACAAATTCTACCACACAAAATAACGAATGACGTACAAGTTATAATCAAACCCACAAAACGTCTATTAATCCTTAGGTCGCTACACACAACAATTGCCGTCTGCTGTTGATTTTATATATTGCCTTATTTCTCAATAAAAACATGGTTTGACAGCACTTCAGAATCATTTCCAATGGAAATGATTCTGAAGTGCTGTCGAAGCATGTTGTAAATTATTCTAAAGTGCTGTCAAAGCATGTTTTTGGTGATAAAAATGGAAAATAGAAAATAAACAGCAGACGACAAAAAAAATTAAGATAGCGCTGTAAGGGTTAATAGTATTCCCATCCCACTGGTTTTTCAGATGTGACACTTGAAACCGTGTTCCCGTCCATATAATGAATGACCTTAGCAGTTGGTCGGACGTTAAACCCATTCGCTTTTCACTTTTATTGTAGTTTGGCCGAACAGCCCTGGAATCTGTGATGAAATCCGTGTGTGGGTTTGAAGTCAACTTTGTGGCAACACCCACATACGATAAGGGTGAATTCTTCACAGGTAGGTCTGAATACACTAAAAATGTACGACACGGGTGATTTCTTCACAGGTAGGTCTGAATACACTAAAAATGTACGATACGGGTGAATTCTTCACAGGTAGGTCTGAATACACTCAAAATGTACGATACGGGTGATTTCTTCACAGGTAGGTCTGAATACACTAAAAATGTACGATACGGGTGAATTCTTCACAGGTAGGTCTGAATACACTAAAAATGTACGATACGGGTGATTTCATCACAGGTAGGTCTGAATACATTAAAAATGTACGATACGGGTGATTTCTTCACAGGTAGGTCTGAATACATTAAAAATGTACGATACGGGTGATTTCTTCACAGGTTGGTCTGAATACATTAAAAATGTACGATACGGGTGATTTCTTCACAGGTAGGTCTGAATACACTAAAAACGTACCGTGAACAAATACCGTAATAACCCTAAATATTTGGTTTTTCACAAGGAATTTCCCAATATTTAGGGTTAGTGTGGCTTGTACTTACTGGCTTTATCTATGTTAAGCGTCCACCCAGTTGACCAAAACCTACCTAAGTAGCCAGTAAAAAATAACAAGGCCTTGAAAAAAACAACGAAAAATTTATGTTAAAAAGTTCCTGAAAAGGGTTGAGGAAGTTTTTAGCCTAAATTTAAATTTCCGCCAGCAAACTTTAGAAAAGATACTCTAATTGAACTGATTATGTGTAAATTCATGAATGGATATAAAACGCGCCAAGTTCCCAATCAGTTTTCATATTATTTCACCAGTAAATAGCGTCGAATTTCATATATAGTTTGTTTTTTCACGGAACCACCGTCAAAATCTACCCGCACAGAGAAAAAACTTGCCATGGCCTTACAGTAACAATGTATTTGGATACAATTTGCTCTAATAGGGATTTCCCGAAATAAATTGTGTCCACACATTTATGGTCATACTCTCTTAGGGCTCTGTTCAAACGGGAGACACACAAGTTTTGCATGTGGCTGTATATGTGGCTGTAACTGCGAGACACAGGGCTTATGGGATATGATTTTCAGACTAGTCCATTTATGAAAAGGGCTCATCACGAGCCGGCTCATCTGGATCTACACTTTTTGCCAAATACAGGCCTGTGTTGTTGAAAGAGTTAAACACTGTAAATCCAAATTGTATGCAATAACTTGTAGTATGTGGCTGCGACATGAGAAATGGGGCTTATGGGATTTGTGACCAGTGTAGCTCCTGATCAAGTAGCACACTCCTCGCCTGATAATCTATATCGCTTGATAGAAGCATGACGGGTGTTTCATCGATGCAACGGCGAACAGTGCAGATCCTGATCAGACTGGATGCACAGACTGATCTGGATCTACACTGGTCGTAAACCCCTTAGCCCCATTTCTCCAGTCACAGTCACATATCGTGACCTTTTAATCTCTTTGGTGTCAACTCGTAGTATTGATTAATTCAACACTCTTATATACTGACTTGAATTTTTTTGATACCGCGGCTTATGAAGTATGCGGAGGGGTATATAGTTTTCACCTTTCTGACGTTCTCGACGGTGTTTGACGTCCAAATTTTGTGTACCTCTTGATATGTTACCGTGATAACCCTAAATATTTGGACACCATTTATTTAGGGAAACACATAAAATCATATATTTTCCCCGACAACAGGGTTAGTATGGCGGTACTGGTTTAATCACAATAACAATGTATTTGGATAGATTTCCCAAAGAAAATTGTGTCCGAATATTTAGGGTTATTACGGTAGTTCAATTTTTGGCTAACTTTTATCACATTGCTTATGGGTGGGGCAGTGCCCGGTGACCGTATTGTTGATTATCTGGTGTTTGTATCTCCTCGTCACAGATGCGAAGCGTGGGTTGGTCGGTGTCGGTATTGTCGTCCAGGAGAGGCCAGACTCCGTTCCCATACTGGAGAAAGGTAACCCACCCCCTCTTTATCACCGTTGCTCCAGACAAACATTAACCCTTTCACTGCTATGTAACTGGAATGGACTGTGATATGTTAATTTTCTGACCAATCCAATCGTCACAAAATGATTTTCATACTTGGTCCATGAAGAAAAGGGGAATTTTTTTTCTAAAAAAAATACTTTCGAGAAGTGTAGATCCTGATGAGATGGCTCATTACAGGCTCATTAGGGGTAGAATACGGACTTCAATACTGAAGGTTGTGAGTTCAAAACCTACCCTAGGGCATGAAAAATACTTTCATAGTATTTCCATCCCACTGGTCTGTCGGATGAGACTTTAAACTGTAGTCCTGTCTCTATATGACCTTGGCTGTTACTAGGACATTAAACCCCATTCATATTCATTTTTCTATTTCAGACTACAACAACATCAGTAAGTTCCTGAACCGGATCCTCGGTATGGAGGTGGCCCTACAGAACGCCCTGTTTAGATATTTCTCAGAGACCCTTACCGCCATTATACTTGAGGCTAAACGGAGTGGCCGCTGGGATATGGGAATAATGGGTAAGTATATCTGAGTGTTTACAGGTCTCCAGATAAGGAATTAGTAATTGAGTATTGTCACTCCATCATTTCTGAAGCAATTGGGTATTTCAAAATTTGAATTGTGTAAAATAGAATGACACTACCGTTTACACATCAGCAGACCACACTTATTGAATAGTTTGCTTCTAAATGAAAACACATCTTGTTTTCTGCAGCATGATAAAGATACCACAAATTTTTCATTGCTTTTTGATGCTCACTACTTCTGATTTCAATTGGGTTTTTGGCAATTTTAATCGGGTATTTACGCAAATACGCACCTTATCTGGAGCTCTGGTTTATAAGTTTATAAGTACAGTATCAATCTCCGCGAAACTCGTAGGACCGACGGACATGTCCGGTAAAATTGCCGCTGGTCAGTTGGTGAACCGCAAGTGGCCGGACCAAATTTCCGACTATAAATGTTGTTTTTTTTTACTGTTTTATTCTAAGCTTCAAATCACCTTCCTTTGGTACGCCCATTTCTGGTTTTATGACGCTAGCTAGTCTTACTTTCATGACTGATAATACTTAAAAGCTTTTAAACATCACACAAAATCAATTATGTCTCCCCCATGAATGGGGAGACATATTGTTTTTGGCTTGGTTGTCCGTCCATCTGTCCCGTCTGTCCGTCTGTCCATCACAAAATTTGTGTCGTGCATATCTCCAAAAGCTTTTGAGTCGTGAAACTTTACAGGAATACTTGTCATCGTGTGAAGTTGCGCACCTGGGGTTTTAGACTCGGATTCATCCAGTATTCACGGAGTTATGGCCCTTGACTTAGTGAAAAGTGGGGATATTCAACTTGTGTCGCGCGTATCTTCAAAAGTATTTCAGTTAGATATTTGTCATCATTCGTTACACAGTGTTTTCCATCACAAATATATGCTGTTGCTGCCTTCAATTCTACTTTTCCAAGTCCTGATAACATGCAATGGTGGGGTATTGGGGGAGACATAAGTTTTTGTCTGAAAAACAATCCTCTAGTTTAAGTGTGTTTTTGGTCTGGTACACTTTTGTCGGGTCTGTCCTGTAATATTTTGGCAGTTTTGCGGAGACTGCGGTATCGTGTTGTATATATTGGGAAAAGTGATCTACTGTCTGTTCCACGTTTTGGTGCCGATGAACTTTTAGGAACACATTAAATCTAAAAACCTATTTA